>SZYD01000834.1:0-40944 GCA_009363875.1 Mikania micrantha | reverse complement strand
TTATACGCGTAAACCTTGGAAGTTTAGTTGAAATACAACAAACAGACCCGTAGTGTTTATCGCAGTTACTTTATTACTGAGATGATGGATTATTGGTCTGAGAATGGATTGGGATGGAACGGGGAGTTGTTAGAGTATGGTTACTAAACATAGTCAAGGACCCATGGACATGGTTTATGAAATAGCGGTGGGACGGTGGCTAGGGCAGTTGCGACTGACCTTACATATGCCCTATATATTGCATATTTCGGTCTATCATGGATGTGTCAGTGACTAGGTTTTAGTGGGTTTTGGTTTGGGTTCAATAATATTAAAGCTAATAAATAATAAATAATGGGAATTAATTACGCGAAGTGAGGTTACGAACATTACTTAAACGCGAATATTGATTCAGAAATATTAACTTAATAATGTATTCGCGTGAGGACGATTCACACGAATATAATTATTAAGAATAATATTCTGAAACGATATTCCATAAATCGTAAGTCGAATCGAAATACAATACGAGCGTTGGATTCGTAAAGTGACGATCTTTACGAATACGTGAGCGAGTAACGTGTTTCGACGACATATCTATAATAATATCTCACGATATTAAATTATTAAATAGAAACTTAAATCGTTTCGAATAAATAAATTTATTATAATTATCGAATTAACGAAAATGAAACGAAATGGTTATTATGAAACGCTTTTATTTGAAATGGTTTTATAAAAACACTTGATTAAGAAAATCACTTTATTTTAGAGAAACGTAACTACTTAAACCTTTTTATGTTTAAATATTTATTTAAGGGGCAAAACCGAGCAATTAACGGGATTTTTAGCGAAATAAATGGGGACTGTGTATTTAGAACAATTTTAATGGGAAAAACTATCTTAGTGCAAACGAAACTCAATTATCTTAATGTTTTATACTTAAATTTATTTCGAGCAAACCGGATATTCATTATATGTTATTGCGATAAAAACGGGATCGAGTACGCGGGAATGATACGCGGTATATAGGAAGACTTCATTTCCTTATCCTTCATTCTCCACATCTTCCCTCTATCTATAACACATAATTTCGTCACCCCTCTCTCACCCAAACTTCTCTCTAGCTTTTCTTGATCAATACCCAACGAAATCAATTGATCTTTGGCTTCAAAAGACCGCGTGAACGAGAGCTACAAGGAGATACAAAGAAACCCGCTTTTAACCGCCGATTTGAGGTAAATCTAAGGTTTTAGTTTCGGTTTTTGTTGTAAATCACGAAATCTATATGGTGTTGTTGTCTAGTGGATTTAAATTCTTGGGATCCTTTAAATAGATCTAGAATATGGCTTAAAGACATAGGAAATCATGCCCATGACAGATCTCGACCAGAAGCGATGGGAATGAAGAGGGTAGGGGCTGGATCGGTACAGCAGGTAGAGGCCGAACCTTTTGGTTCACGAACCTGTGAGGGCGGGAGAAACAAAGGGGTGGCCGAACCATGCCTCAGCCGAACCCATGCTTAGCCCAGAAACGAACCCTTTCTAAAGTCATAGGCAGCGAACCCATTTGCATCTGGCCGAACCATATGGAACCGAATTCTTCCTCGTTGTGTAGGCGAACCCTCAGCCACTGCGAACCCTGGTGCAACGAACCTAGGATGGTTCGGTGATTCCAGCGAACTTTTTCTCCGTTGGACCGAACCTTTTATATTTTAGCCGAAGCTTTCACTTTGGCCGAACCATTGGACACCAACGAACCTCCATTTCCTTAGAAACAAGCCGAACCTTTGGCTTTAGCCAAAAGGTTCGCTGCCCTCCTGGGGAAACCGAACCTAAATCCATTAAAATGGTCGGTTACGGGTAATAAGAGAAACATGAAACATACATATATATACACGTATATATGGATACTCATGCATGAAGGCAATAAAAAATTCTAGTTGCCACCTTAATTTAATAAAAATTAATTATAATTTAGAAAGTTCATACATTAAATATAATTGATGAACAAGTTAAATTGGTTCTTAAATCTAAATTATATATTGTTAACTTGGATACCATGGTGGTTAGATTTATTTAAAGCATGCATGCGAGTACATATACATATATATATACATTTATATATATGAATGTGTGCGCGTGAGTAACATAAGGGTTCATAATGGAATTACCTTCATTAAGTATTTAGCTCTCATGTATGAATACCAATTATTAATAACCAATAATGAAATCATGTGTACCAATTTAACTTAGATAATAGAAACTAAGTTAAAGGGGCATTAGTAATTTTAAGTAAACACTTAAGATCGCTTAACTAAATGAAGACCGTATATACTTATAAACATGAAACACTATAATTACAGATCTTTGAGTTGATTTGAGTTACATACGCGAGTGCGCATAATACGAGAACCCGTATACTAAGGACTTCAGGTGAGTTCTCATAACCTCCCTTTCTTTAAACTATTTTGTTTTAAAACTCGGAGGTGAAGCATGTATACCGAATTCAAAATATTATTTTGATAACTCAAGGTTATAACCTGTTTATCAATATGATATTCACAATATAAAATTATCCTTTATTATGGATTGTCTCTTATTATTTATATCCATGTAAACATTGTTATTGACTCCGGTCAATAACAAAGATTACAAGTATTGTCACAAATCCCGAGAATCATCGCTCTTAACTTCGGTTAATTGCTTTGACATCGTGTATTGTCACGTGGATGATTTCCACATCTGTGAATTATTGCCTTGATTTCGGTCAAATGCTTTGAATTCATGTATTGTCACGTGGTTAGCGACCACTCCATGAATCATGTATTTAACTTATGTTAATTACATAATGATCATGTATTGTCACGAACATTATTGAGAATATAATTGATGAGATTGGTTGATTAGTTTGTGGATTGATTATCTATGTTGGATTATGATTGTTTGTGATTGACTATGACTGATGGTTATGTGATTATGTGACTGTGTATGTTGTTTGATTGTTGAATTGGTGGATGTGTGTTGGACTATCTCATACAGGTATTCATATGGATTTTCTCAAGAAGATCATAAGTCTTATAGTCGTTTTAAACAAAGCATTTTATAAAACTATTTTAAAACACAAACTTTTAAACTCATTTTACTAAAACATTTTTTTAAATATAAAAACTTATGATTACTCACCAACTACTTTTGTAGTTGACACTTGATTTTCTTACATGTTTCAGGTGATGGAGACAAGTAGGATGAAGAGGATGATCTCTTCTATTTTGGACATCATCATATAGGATCTTGGACTTAGCTAATTAACTAAAATTCTGGCGATTAGAGTTTAGTTAGTTTAGCTAATTCTTTTGTGTAATTGTTGTAACTATTTCATGATGAAATGATTTTGTGTAATTATGTTGTTTGCTTAAATGATATATGATGATTGAATTAGATGCCCACGAGCTTTTGAACAATCTACACATCCCTCGTGGCATCTCGACGTTTCCGCCATCGGTCGGGGTGTTTACAGCAAACCTTATCTTGATAAGTTTGTCATTGTTTTCATTGATGACATTCTCATCTATTCTCAGACTGAGGAGGAGCATGCTGAACATCTTCAATTGATGTTATAACTACTTAAACAAGAACAATTGTACGCAAAGTTCTCGAAATGTGACTTCTGAATGCGAAAAGTTCAATTCTTGGGTCATATAGTCAGTGAAAAAGGCATACATGTTGATCCATCAAAAATTGAGGCAATTAAGAATTGGAAAGCACCAAAGATCCCTACTGTCTCACCCCGAGCTGACGGGCTGGATCGACTTTCCTGTCGGGCGGAAGGTTCTCGGGGCGTGATATCGTTGATAATCAAAATGATCAGATTGCTTACATAGCACATGAGATATAATGAGAAATGCTAACATGACGTTGATACAGAATTACAAAGTTAAATTACATTGTTATGTTCATAATTTAACTAAGTAAAATCTATCAAAAGAATCATTGAGTTTTCTATCTTGTAACTGTACAAAATCTACAAAAGATGATCACTGTTTTGTCATTCAAAGTATGCTCACACAAAATGAATCTAGGTCTTCTAAAAGTCCTCTAGCTTAATCCCTGAATGCTGGTGACTAAACTTGTTCGTCACTTGAGAAAACATGCATTTAAACAAGGTCAACACTAGGTTGGTGAGTTCATAAGTTTAGTAATTGAAAACCATTGATGTTGACATTCACAATCACAATGTCATACATGAGTCTTGTAATGTTTGATTCATCCGTCTCACACAATGACCTCTCCATAGTTATATTCACAACTAGTATTTCAACCTATCAGTTATGCTTATATATAGGGCATACGTAGGGGAGCAAGCCCCAGCCGACATCCCACCACATACTAATAGAACTCAACACCACTTGCAATACAACTATAGATACTGATTTCCATCTCACATGTGTTCCACCCATTTGATATTCACCCATAAGATTGTGTTCATCGCCCGTGTGTTATATGTAGAATAATAGAATATGAGGGGTTTAAAGTTATCAAAACCGAAGTGTTGATGAACCCTCAATGTTTTAAGGAAAATAGATTTATAAATCTTATCCTTGTTATTATTCTCTCGTTGTGGGGTTAACCGTCAGTCACTACTAATAATAGAAGTGTGAGTTAACCTATTGATATTGTTCTCATCTTGAAGTGCATAAAGCCTAAAAGGAATCCATTGTGATCCTCACGTAATCAGATCACAATGCATCAGATTTACCTCTATCACATTTGTGTTCTCATACCCTTCAACGAAACTACTACAGAATGTGACATGAGAGAAATCAATTCCTCAGTCTACTAGTCAATAGAATCGAAGGATTAATTACCATTAGTTACTGTAGATTATATCACCATGTGTCATTTACCAAACCTGACTGATGTCGCCCTGTCACCGGTCGTACGTAACCGGCCAATGATAAATACGATCAACGTACCGACCTCACTCGCCGGCGGTTTGTCAAACCAATGGTACCACTACGTTATCGTCGGTTTAGTCCCACTAAATTAACTGGTAAACGATTCGCTGATGAGGGACTTACGATTGAACTTGAATACATGAACACATGATTGTTGTGATATAATACAAACAGTTTTATAGTAATCAATTGTGTTTGTTCTCATAGTTATGTGTTCCCATAGTCTTTAACATAGTGTTATATGAACCTGTCTTATTACACAATCTTAGTAAATGTGTGAACAATTTTGTTATCATGAAATGACGTTATCATGATTCTCATTCTTGTCATCCATAGCCTTCACCCAGTTGTAACTATAGTGTGGTAAGAGCTAGTCTTACGACACTTAGTTAGCTCAGGTGGTGAATGAGATCATGAAGTTATGTGGACATGATCCTCATTCTTGTTCTCATTAATAATTGTCTCATGTTATCCCATAGTCTTCACCGAGTTGTAAGAATAGTGGTAAGAACTAGTCTTATTACACTTAGCTAACTCCGGTGGCGAATGATATTGTTAAGTTATATTATCATCACATCATTCTTGTTAGTTGTTCGTGTTATCTCTTGATTATCCCATTGTTCATTCAAGTAAGAATAATATGTGTTGCAAGATATAATCTACAACTTGTATTATTCTATTGTGTTGATGATTCATGAAACTACATTATCTTGTTTCATCTTAGATATCTCAGTTATGTTATGATCATACAAGCATGCATACAATGATAAGCGATAATAAAGTCAAAACAATATTATCTAAATCGTAGTATAATCAATATGTTGTACTAAAATTTTTAAGTAATTAAAAGAATTAACATGTTTCTCAGCCCCGAAATTTGAAATCAGTTAAGATTAGAAAAGGGTCGTATGAACTCACCTTGTAGTTGATGTGGTTGACTAAGTCCTAACAAGAATGCACGCGCTCTTTGTTGTTATTGATATTGTTTTCACGATCCTGTATTGATTTCACGATGTTTGTAACTTATAAGTACAAATTATAGATACAGGTGTGTGTGTGTGTGTTAGCCCTAAAGTTGGCTAACCTTTGTAGGTCCTTGTTGTCGTTTAGTCCTCATTCGCTTGTGATGGATCATATTAACATTTACCCAAAATAGGTTAAGCTTAGCACATCTCGTTATTTGTGATTCAAGACTTGGTCTTCATTATCTTTGTTAGTCTTAAACCCATCCTTGACCATTCATAGTATTCTCAAAGTATAACACTTAGTTTTATTAATATTAGAGTTTGAAATCCAAATGGTTTTGTAAGTATTACCTTCGGTTCATTGATATTAGCCTTTGTATGTTAAAGGTTTTTGAGTATTAAGTTGATTTAACAAACCCATTACACCACCTTTGTAGTATTTATTAGTTCCCATGAATCCATGCATGTTATGCAACAAAGTTGATACAAAGATATCATTCCCAAGCCTTGTAACCCATATACTCATCCCATGCGAATATGTACTAAAATCATGGCTGCCATCCATGTGAGTGGGGAACCGAATGAAGTTGAGTGGCCGAATGCATGAGATTGGCCGAATAGAGGACCCATACGGCTCAAGCCATGCTCACGAATGAGGTTTCGACCAAAGAAGATGGCCAGTGAATGTGGAGTGTAAACCGAATGAAAGTCACGGTCGAAAGGATCCCTTCGGAGCTTGCTCACCCGGTCGTACCAAGCCTTCCCCGAATGAGTACCTTCGGCTATGATCACTCGGCCCTCCACCATTCGGCCGAATGGTAGCAGCCAACCCTTCATTCGTTCGTCCAGCTACCCAGTTAACATGATGATGATTTCAAGTGTTAATCGAGATAAATGCTGGCTTTTGATGATTAGGTATATGAGAAACAGTTTCAGAAGGTGTGATGTTGAAAAAGATAGGTTTGCACCCGACTAGATGATGAGTTCGAACAAGGGGTTACAAAACCCTAGTTTTCGTGACTTTGCAGCTCAAATACCCCGATTTTGGTTGGTTTTTGCTCCCGATCAGCTGTACTTTTGTGTAGAGGATGATGATAGCTTTGATTAGACACCAAGTTTGCAAGATTTCGTCAAGAATTGAAGGAGATCTAAGTGTTTGAACTTCGAAATTTTAGAGAGAGAGAGGGATCCGGGATTAGGGTTTTAGAGAGAGAGAAGATGAAATAAATGAGGTAGATGGCCTCATTTAGGCTTTATATACCCCGCGCGTGTTCGGGTTTGTTTCGTTTACTCGGTTTTCGATTTCGTTACGGTTCCGGCGCGTAACGCGCTTATTTTACGTATTTAAATAATGGGTTTATTTTTATGTTTTTAATGTGGTTATTCCTGGTAAATCTTTTTAATTATTGTATTTTATTATTAATAGTTTGTTTTTTTCGTCAGATTGTTCCGCCATCGCGCGTATTTGTTCGAATCGGCACCCGAACGAATCCGACGGCGGTTTCACTTTCTGATTTTTGTTTTCTACTTTTCAGTTATCATTTCAGAACTTTAAACTCACAGATATGTTTGTGTGAATCGTCACCCACGCAAACACACTGTCAGTTTCTTATTCTGAAACGATACTGAACTTTTGTTTTGAATTGTTTTTCCTCACTGACGGACTCAACTAACTTGCCTATTTTCACATTGCTTACATTGAATTCACATTGTATTCTTATTGAGTTGTCGGCCATCTGATTCCTGTCATTTGTGGATATCAGATCACAACCGATGTGTTTTTGTCATTTGTTTGCACACTGATGTTTTTCATGAGTTGTTGTATATATTGTATTTAAGTTTTCACTTAAACACATACAACTGTTGTTTGTTTTCTAAGTCCTGTTGTCACACAACTGTTTACACATTGTATTTACACACAGTAAATATTGAAAGTACACGTACCGTACAGACTTTCCAGACGATCAGGTACTGGTTGTCACAGTCTCCCCTTGTTAAAGAAATTTCGTCCCAAAATTAAAGCATCATTATCGGGCACTACTTCTTCGGACAGGTGGGGATACTTTGTCTTCATGTGATCCTCACGCTCGCAGGTAAATTCGGGTCCGCGCTTGGAGTTCCAACGAACCTTCACGATAGGAATACGGCTTCGTTTCAGTCTCTTGACTTCACGATCCATAATCCCTACAGGTTCTTCAATGAAATGTAGTTGTTCATCCACTTGTATCTCTTCCAAAGGTATGACTAACGATTCATCAGCGAGACATCTCTTGAGATTTGATTCATGAAATACATCGTGTATCCCGCTGAGTTCATCAGGAAGTCTGAGTCGATATGCCACACGACCAATCCGTTGCGTTATCTCAAACAGTCCGACATACCTTGGTGCTAACTTGCCCTTAGCCCCAAAACGAACCACGCCTTTCCACGGGGACACTTTCAACATGACTCGATCACCCACATGGAATTCCAAAGGCTTTCGCCTTTTGTCTGCGTAACTCTTTTGGCCGCTACGTGTTGCTTGTAATCTCTGTTGGATCTGGGCTATCTTATCAGTAGTTTCCCGAATAACTTCAGGCCCAGTGATTTTGTTATCTCCCACTTCGGTCCAACAAATCGGAGACCGAAATTTTCTACCATATAATGCTTCGAACGGAGCACATCCAATACTGCTATGGTAGCTGTTATTGTAGGAGAATTCGATGAGTGGTAAGTGTTTGTCCCAATTTCCGCCAAAGTCTAGGACGAATGTTCTCAACATATCCTCCAGGGTTTGGATTGTTCGCTCGATTTGACCGTCCGTTTATGGATGGTAAGCGGTGCTCAAATTGACACTTGTCCCTAAGGATTGTTGCAATGATTGCCAGAACCACGATGTAAATCGACTGTCCCGGTCAGAAATAATAGATAGTGGCACCCCGTGCCGTACTACTATTTCATTGACATAAAGTCTTGCTAGTTTCTCCATCTTGTAGTTTTCTCGAATTGGTAAGAAGTGAGCGGACTTGGTCAATCGATCAATGATGACCAATATGGAATCCTGTCCGCTGGAAGTACGAGGTAGCTTGGTAATAAAATCCATAGCTATTTGTTCCCACTTCCATTGTGGTATCTCTGGTTGTTCCAGAAAACCTGACGGCTTCTGGTGTTCAGCTTTGACCTTGGCACATGTTAGGTATTTGCCAACATAAATAGCCACATCCTTCTTCATACCCGACCACCAATAAAACGACCTAAGATCTTGGTACATCTTATCAGCACCAGGATGAACAGAATAACGTGTGTTGTGTGCCTCGTCAAGTATAAGTGTTCGAAGTTCATCTACAGCCGGGATCCATACACGATCCTGAAAATAGATAACTCGATCCTATTTTGTCTCAAAGTGTTTCTCGGCTCCACAATCGAGCTTGTTTCTCAAATTGTCTCTTGTCACGGCGTCTTGTTGTGATTATAGGATTTGATCTCTCAAACTTGTTTGCACAGTCATTCCATTGCTCTGACGCGCAAGGGTTTGACTCTTTCCTTCCGGCTCAAAGTGTCTGCAACAACATTCGCTTTGCCCGGATAGTATTTGATCACATAATCGTAATCGTTCAGGAGCTCGACCCAACGTCTCTGTCGCATGTTAAGCTCCTTTTGATCAAATATGTGATGTAAACTCTTGTGATCTGTGAAGATAGTGCATTTGGTACCATACAGTAATGTCTCCAAATCTTTAAAGCAAAGGCGACAGCTCCCAGTTCCAAGTCATGTGTTGTGTAGTTCTTCTTGTATTTTTAGCTGTCTTGATGCGTAGGCAATAAATTTGTCTATTTGCATTAAAACACAACCAAGTCCCTAATGGGAAGCATCACAATATACTACAAAGTCATCACTGCCCTTTGGGAGTGTTAAGATTGGAGCATTGCACATTCTTTGTTTCAATGTTTGGAACGCCTCTTCCTGTTTCTGTGCCACATGAATGGTTCACTCTTCTGTGTTAGTTTTGTGAGAGGCAAGGCTATCTTAGAGAAATTTGAAATGAATCTCCTGTAATAACCCGCCAATCCCAGGAATGATCTGATCTCTGTCGGTGTTGTGGGCACGTCCCAGTTCTTGATTGCTTCAATCTTGGCTGGATCCGCGTGAATACCATTACTGTTAATCACATGACCCAAGAACTAAACTTCTCTCAACCAGAATTCACACTTGGAGAATTTGGCATAGAGTTGTTCATTCTTCAGAAGTTCCAAGATTGTCTTGAGATCAATATATCATCAATAAAGACAATAACGAACTGATCTAGATACGGCTTGCACACCCGGTTCATTAGATCCATGAACATTGCCGGTGCATTCGTCAATCCGAAAGGCATCACCAAAAACTCATAGTGACCATATCAGGTACGAAATGTCGTCTTGGGTATGTCTTCCTCTTGAATTCGGAGCTGGTGATAACCTGAACGCAGGTCTATCTTCGAGAAGTACTGAGCTCCCTACAACTGATCAAACAAATCATCAATCCTCGGTAACGGGTACCGATTCTTGATTGTGAGTTTGTTAAGCTCTCTGTAGTCGATACACATTCTGAAGGATCCATCCTTTTTCTTGACAAACAGAACCGGAGCTCACCATGGTGAGAAACTCGGTCAAATGAATCCTTTGTCGAGTAGCTCTTGTAATTGATTGGACAGTTCCTGCATTTCTGATGGGGCGAGTCTATAAGGAGACTTAGCCACAGGAACTGCTCCAGGAATTAAGTCAATTCGAAACTGCACCGATCGCTCAGGTGGTAGTCCCGGTAGATCATCCGGAAACACGTCCGCGTAGTCTTTGACAACCGGTACATCTTGAATCTTGATTGATTTCTTGTCTTTCTCCACAATGTGAGCTAGGAATGCGATGCACTGTTTTCTTAGACACTTGCGTGCCTTCATGCACGATATTATCTTGACACTGCGATTTGCTTGATCTCCATGAATTTCCAAGATCTGATTGTTTTCCACTGGAATACGTAGTAGCTTTTCGGAACAGACGAATTCAACTCTGTTAAGAGATAACCAATCCATTAAGACGATGATATCGAAACTGCCTAGGTCCATCGGTATCAAATCGATGGAAAATATGTGATCACCAAGTGTTAGTGAGCGGTTCCTAAGTACTGTGTCAACTGTTATCTGTTTGTCATTTGCTATCTCAATAGTGTAAGGGGGTCCAAAGATTCCATAACATAATTAAGATGGCATGCAAAGTCAGGTGAGATAAAACTCTGATCCGCACCAGTGTCAAATAATATAGATGCATAAAAATCATATAGGAGAAATGTACCCGTGACCACATTCGGGTCCTGTCGAGCAGCAGCAGCTCCAATCTGAAAGGCTCGCCTTCTAGCTACTTGAGCCCTTGGTTGGTTTCTCTTGGGACAATCCCGAGAGAAATGTCCAGGTTCGCCACAATTATAGCAAGACATGTTGTTAGTATCAGCAGTAGTAACTGCATTTTTGTTCCTGTTCTGGGTCCCTGTGCTTCTGCATTGAGCGGCCCAATGACCAAGCTTTGCAAGTTGTTGCATTGCCTGCACTGGGAACTTGATGGATGATGATACTGGCAGCTGTTGCACAATGGTACAGTGCCAGTATAAGGCCGCTTGATCTGTAGTGGTGGTGGCTGTTTAGTCATCGGTGTTATAGTGGTCGCAACAAAGTTCATGACCACTTTCTGTTTCTTAGCCGGGCATTTATCCGGGTTTCTTGAGTTTCCAACCCTTGCTGCTTCAGCTTCTTTCTTCAGTGCCCCAGAAGCAACCATCACATCTGTCAGTGTTGATGATAGAGTGAAAGCCATCTCCAGGGTAGTTGGGTGAGCAACAATCACGTGCCCTTGAATACAAGCCGGTAGTCCATCGACATATATACCGCTCGATGTGTTTCTCCAGTGTTGGCAGTATGCCCGATGCAAGTGTAGCCAGTTCATGAAATCTGGTGGTGTAGGCCAGATGCCCAGCACCAATCATAACAAGATTGAGTAGCTCAGTTTCAACCTTTTTCAGTTCATTCCTTGGGCAAAACTCTGCCCTCAGCATAGTCTTGAAGTCCTCCCAAGGCATAGACAATGCCTCATCTCTTCCTCTGACTTGTACTTGAGCGTTCCACCAAGTCAGTGCTCGTTTGATGAACGAGCCAGTAGCATACTTTACTTTATACTGATCAGGGCATCCACTGATATCGAGAGTTGTCTCCATCTTTTCAATTCATTGGACCAATCCGACGGCTCCCTCATTGCCACTGAATGCCGGTGGCTTGCATCCTACAAAGTTCTTGTAGGAGTAGTCTTGTTGGTTTCTGGTGTTGCCACTGCCTTCACCAGATGAGTGGCCAGTGTGGTTGCCAATGTTGGAGTTAATCCTGTTCATCATGTCAGGGATGACTTCCCTTAGTTGACTGGTCAGCAGTGTGGCTAGTGCGATCGTAGCAGGATCCAACTCATGGTTGGGTGATGGCGGGGGAGGAGGTAGATGAGGAGATGAAGTTGTTGTAGGTGTTGAGGAGTGAGGTGACTGCGGTGGTGGTGGTAGCAAAGGAGGTTGTCTTTTAGGCGGCATTCTGATCAAAACCGAAAGAAAATCGGTTAGTGCAGTGATCGAATGCAGAAGATGTATGCAAATAGAATCCTATGTCTTATGTTCTCTACATGAGGGTCCCTAGGTTATAGTCTAGGCCAAACCTTTTAAATAACATGACCTATATTTCTCTATAACCATGGCTCTGATACCAATCTGTCACACACCCCGAGCCGGCGGGCTGGATAGACTTTCCCATCGAGCGGAAAGTTCTCGGGGCATGATATCGTTTGATAATCAAAATGATCAGATTGTTTACATAGCACATGAGATATAGATGAGAAATGCTAACATGACGTTGATACAGAACTACAAAGTTAAATTACATTGTTATGTTCATAATTTAACTAAATAAATCTATCCAAAAGAATCATTAAGTTTTCTATCTTGTAACTCTACAAGATCAACAAAAGATGATTCACTGTTTTGTCATTCAAAAGTATGCTCTACACAAAATGAAGCTAGGTCTTCTAAAAGTCCTCTAGCTTAATCCCTGAATGCTGGTGACTAAACTTGTTCGTCACCTGAGAAAACATGCATTTAAACAATGTCAACACTAGGTTGGTGAGTTCATAAGTTTAGTAATTGAAAACCATTGATTTGTTAACATTCACAATCACAATGTCATACATGAGTCTTGTTAATGTTTGATTCATCCGTCTCACACAATGACCTCTCCATAGTTATATTCACAAGTAGTATCTCATCCTATCAGTTATGCTAATATATAAGGCATACGTAGGGGAACAAGCCCCAACCGACATCCCACCACATACTTAATAGAACTCAACACCACTTGCAATACAACTATAGGTACCCATTTCCATCTCACATGTGTTCCACTCGTTTGATATTCACCCATAAGATTGTGTTCATTGCCCAGTGTGTTATATGTAGAATAATAGAATATGAGGGTTTAAAGTTATCAAAACCGAAGTGTTGATGAACCCTCAATGTTTTAAGGAAAATAGATTTATTAAATCTTATCCTTGTTATTATTCTCTCGTTGTGAGGTTAACCGTCAGTCACTACTAATAATAGAAGTGTGAGTTAACCTATTTATATTGTTCTCATCTTGAAGTGCATAGAGCCTAAAATGAATCCATTATGATCCTCACGTAATCAGATCACAATGCATCCGATTTACATCTATCACATTTTTGTTCTCATAGCCTTCAACGAAACTACTACCAGTAATGTGACATGAGAGAAAATCAATTCTTCAGTCTACTAGCGAATATAATCGAAGGATTAATTACCATTAGTTACAGTAAATTAATATCACCATGTGTCGTTTACCAAACCTGACTGATGTCGCCCTGTCACCGGTCGTACGTTACCGGCCAATGATAAATACGATCAACGTACCAACCTCACTCGCCGGTGGTTTGTCAAACCTATGGTACCACTACGTTATCGTCGGTTTAGTCCCACTAAATTAACTGGTAAACGATTCGCTGATGAGGGACTTACGATTGAACTTGAATACATGAACACATGATTGTTCTGATATAATACAAACAGTTTAATAGTAATCAATTGTTGTTTGTTCTCATAGTTAGGTGTTCCCATAGTCTTTAACATAGTGTTATATGAACCTGTCTTATCACGCAATGTTAGTAAATGTGTGAATGATTTTCTTATCATGAAATTACGTTATCATGATTATCATTCTTGTCATCCATAGCCTTCACCCAGTTGTAACTACAGTGTGGTAAGAGCTAGTCTTACTACACTTAGTTAGCTCAGGTGGTGAATGAGATCATGAAGTTATGTGGACGTGATCATCATTCTTGTTCTCATTAATATTTGTCTCATGTTATCCCATAGTCTTCACCGAGTTGTAAGCATAGTGTGGTAAGAACTAGTCTTATTACACTTAGCTAACTCCGGTGGCGAATGATATTGTTAAGTTATATTATCATCACATCATTCTTGTTAGTTGTTCGTGTTATCTCTTGATTATCCCATTGTTCATTCAAGTAAGAATAATACGGTGTTGCAAGATATAATCTACAACTTGTATTATTCTATTGTGTTGATGATTCATGAAACTACATTATCATGTTTCATCTAAGTTATCTCAGTTATGTTATGATCATACAAGCATGCATACTATGATAAGCGATAATAAAGTCAAACAATATTATCTAAATCATAGTATAATCAATATGTGGTACTAAAACTTTTAAGTAATTAAAAGAATTAGCATGTTTCTCAGCCCCGAAATTTGAAATCAGTTAAGATTAGAAAAGGGGCTTATGAACTCACCTTGTAGTTGATGTGGTTGACTAAGTACTAACAAGAATGCAAGCAGTCGTTGTTGTTCTTGATATTGTTTTCACGATCCTGTATTGATTTCACGATGTTTCTAACTTATAAGTATAAGTTATAGATATAGGTGTGTGTGTGTGTGTGTTAGCCCTAAAGTTGGCTAACACTTGTATGTTCTTGTTGTCTTTTAGTCCTCATTCGCTTGTGATGGATCATACTAACACTTATCCAAATTAGGTTAAGCTTAGAACATCTCGTTATTTGTGATTCAAGACTTGGTATTCATTATCTTTGTTAGTCTTAAACCCATCCTTGACGATTCATAGTATTCTCAAAGTATAACACTTAGTTTTATTAATATTAGAGTTTGAAATCCAAACTGTTTCTAAGTATTACATTCGGTTCATTGATATTAGCCTTTGTATGTTAAAGGTTTTTGAGTATTTTGTTGATTTAACCAACCCATTACACCACCTTTGTAGTATTTATTAGTTCCCATGAATCCATGCATGTTATGCAACAAAGTTGATACAAAGATTTCATTCCCATGCCATGTAACCCATATACTCATCCCATGCGAATATTTACTAAAATCATGGCTGCCATCTGTGTGAGTGGGGAACCGAATGAAGTTGAGTCGTCGAATGCATGAGCTTGGCCGAATAGAGGACCCATACGGCTCAAGCCATGCTCACGAATGAGGATCCGACC
This sequence comes from Mikania micrantha, assembly GCA_009363875.1. Classification (NCBI taxonomy): domain Eukaryota; kingdom Viridiplantae; phylum Streptophyta; class Magnoliopsida; order Asterales; family Asteraceae; genus Mikania; species Mikania micrantha. Next base: position 25,461 of record SZYD01000834.1, on the reverse strand, counting down.
GAAAGAAGATGGCTAGTGAAAGTGGAGTGTAAACCGAATGAAAGTCACGGTCGAAAGGATCCCTTCGGAGCTTTCTCACTCGGTCGCACCAAGCCTTCCCCCAAATGAGTACCTTCGGCTATGATCACTCGGCCCTCTACCATTCGGCCGAATGGTAGCAGCCAACCCTTCATTCGTTTGGCCAGCTACCCAGTTAACATGATGACGATTTCAAGTGTAAATCGACATAAATGCTGGTTTTCGATGATTAGGTATATGAGAAACAGTTTCAGAAGGTGTGATGTTGAAAAAGATAGGTTTGGACCCAACTAGATGATGAGTTCGAACAAGGCGTTACAAAACCCTAGTTTTCGGGACTTTGCAACTCAAATACCTCGATTTTTGTTGGTTTTTGCTCCCGATCAGCTGTACTTTCGTGTAGAGGATGATGATAGCTTCGATTAGACACCAAGTTTGCAAGATTTTGTCAAGAATTGAAGGAGATCTAAGTTTTTGAAGTTCGAAATTTTAGAGAGAGAGAGGGATCCGGGATTAGGGTTTTAGAGAGAGAGAGAAGATGAAATAAGTGAGGTAGATTCCCTCATTTAGGCTTTATATACCCCACGCGTGTTCGGGCTCGTATCGTTTGCTCGGTTTTCGATTTCGTTACGGTTCCGGCGCGTAACGAACGTATTTTACGTATTTAAATAAAAGGTTTTATTTTTAGGTTTTTAAGGTTGTTATTCCTGGTAAATCTTTTTAATTATTTTATTTTATTATTAATAGTTCGTTTCGTTATTTCGTTTTGTCAGATCGTTCCGCCATCGCGCGTATTTGTTCGAATCGTCACTCGAACGAATCCGACGACGGTTTCACTTTCTGTTTTTTGTTTTCTACTTTTCAGTCATCATTTCAGAACTTTAAACTCACAGATATTTTGTGTGAATCCTCACCCACGCAAACACACTGTCAGTTTGTTATTCTGAAACGAACTTAACTTATGTTTTGAATTGTATATCCTCACTGACGGACTCAACTAACTTTCCTTTTTTCACATTTCTTACATTGAATTCTCATTGTTTTCTCATTGAGTTGTCGGCCATCTGATTCCTGTCATCTGTGGATATCAGATCGCAACCGATGTGTTTTTGTCATTTGTTTGCACACTATTGTTTTTCATGAGTTGTTGTATATACTGTATTTAAATTTTCACTTAAACACATACAATTGTTGTTTGTTTTCTATGTCCTATTGTCACACAACTGTTTACACATTGTATTTACACACAGTAAATAGTGAAAGTACACGTACCATACGGACTTGCCGGATGATCAGGTACTGGTTGTCACACCTACCGAGGTACGACAATTCCTAGGTTTGGCGGGTTACTACCGGTGATTCGTTGAAGGTTTCTCATAAATCGCTCAACCACTTACATCACTTACACACAAAGGGACGAAGTATGATTAGACGGATAAACAGGAAGCTGCATTCCAGCTATTGAAACAAAAACTCTGCAGTGCACTGATTCTGTCTTTACCGGAAGGAACATAAGACTTTGTGGTGTATTGTGACGCATCTGCCCAAGGTTTAGGATGCGTGTTGATGCAACGTGATAAAGTGATTGCTTACGCTTCACGACAACAGCGACCACACGAAAAGAATTACACTACTCATGACTTGGAGTTAGGAGCACTAGTATTTGATTTGAAGATTTGGAGGCACCACTTTTATGGAACCAAGTGTACAATTTACACTGATCACAAGAGTCTGCAACATATATTTGATCAAAAGGATCTCAATATGAGACATCGACGGTGGGTCGAGTTGTTGAATGACTATGAATACGCGAACAAGTAGCTGATGCTTTAAGCAGAAAAGATACAACAACAACAAGACGGGTTCGCGCACTTATGTTAACGATACATACTGATTTACCTGACAAGGTACGCAGTGCTCAACTTGAAGCCTTAGAAAAGGACAACTTGGAACAGGAATCCTTACGAGGAATGGAAAAACAATTGGAAGTAATGACTAATGGAACTCGTTCTTTCATGAACCGACTTTGGATACCTTTGCATGGTGGTCTAAGGGAACTCATGATGGATGAAGCGCACAAGTCTAGATATTCAGTCCATCCGGGGTCCGACAAGATGTATCATGATTTAAAGGCACTTTATTGGTGGCCTTACATGAAAGCCGACATTGCTAAGTACGTTAGCAAATATTTGATTTGCTCTAAAGTCAAAGTTGAATATCAAAAACCATCTGGTTTATTGAAACAACCAGAGATACCTATGTGGAAATGGGAGCAGATCTCAATGAATTTCATTACTAAGTTACCTCGTACACCAAGTGGTTGTAATACGATATGGGTAATTGTTGACCGATTAACGAAATCTGCACATTTTCTGGCAATTAAAGAAACTAACAAAATGGAGAAATTGACTCGTATTTACATCAAGGAAGTGGTAGCGCGACATGGCGTACCAATCTCCGTCATATCAGATCGGGATGCCCGATTTACTTCAAACTTTTGGAAATCTCTCCATAAGGCATTGGGAACTCGTTTAAACATGAGTACCGCATATCATCCACAAACCGACGGCCAGAGTGAACGTACAATCCAAACACTCGAGGATATGCTACGAGCTTGTGTCATTGATTTTGGTGACAGTTGGGAAAACCACTTACCGTTAGTGGAATTGTCTTACAACAATAGTTATCACACAAGCATTCAAGCGGTACCATTTGAAGCTTTATATGTTCGTAAATGTCTTTCACCGGTTTGTTGGGCTGAAATTGGCGACAGTCAGATTACAGGACCTGAACTAGTACATGAAACGACTGAGAAGATTGTACAAATCCGGAACCGTATGGCAGCGGCTCGGGATCGACAAAAGAGTTACGCTGACAAACGTCGCAAGCCGTTGGAATTTCAAGTAGGAGACCGAGTTCTTCTGAAAGTATCGCCTTGGAAAGGTGTGATACGATTTGGTAAGCGCGGGAAGCTTAGCCCACGCTACGTAGGGCCTTTTGAATTGATTGGATTCGAATGGGGTCCAATTGGAACCCAATTGATTCGGTTAAGGTTAACAAAGGGGAAAGCAGGGAGGTTGTGCTTAAAAAGATTTATTTTTGAATCCTTATGCAACTGTCTAGCTGGCCGGAGTGGTATCATCCATGTGCTTGGAGTGGAGGGTGACGGGTTCGAACCTGGGGCTCCACTGGTTTTTGAAATTAAAAATCAATTTTTGTATTTTAAACATAACTTTCTTGGTTTAACTTCGATTTGACTACTTCAAGTTGCGTTGGGACCAAAATGGAATCCCGAACAAATTGGAATTATAAAATTTACATTTTGACTCGAAACCATAATTGCGTATAATTACGAGCGTTTAAACGAAATCGTATATACTATATGATTTAAACAAACGAATTCGAAACCATACGTACTTTCGTATGAACGTTTCAAACAACTTAAAATACGTGTGTTGACACGTATGTGACCACAAACACGATTTGGACATTCTGGATAACACAACGTTATTGTTACAACACGATTTAATCATTCTACTTGCTATCTAAGGTGCGTACACGGCCCCATTTTACTTTTACTATTTTGGGGGAGAAAACATGTGTAAACTAAAGCTTTTAGATACATATCACTTGATTGAGTTAGCTATTTACTATAAGTGCGAACATTGCATTAGAAGTCCTTACATATCGAACCGTTTAGTTTGTCGTAAGTGCAAAGCGTGGTAGTTGAAGATAGATCTATTGGGTTTGACAAACCTCACTTGGTAGATTCTAGGTCTACGCAAGTGTTTAACTAGCCAATTCAAACGTTACTATTGGTTGTGCTAGACAGTAGTGGAAAGGCAACTTACATTCTAACAGTCAGCTTCGGTGTCGACCGCTTATGTAAATAGTACAATGCCTAGCTATCATGACTATGCATGTGTGATTATGTAATTTGCAAACATTTCATTTCAAACAGTTGTTCAAACATTTGTGATTACATATTCAAACATGTGTATGCACCAACCTTTGTGTTGACTTTATTTGCATGTTTTCTCAGGACAATAAAGCACAAGTAAGGAATGGCAGGGACTAGGATGTTGAGTCTCATGCATACATTTTAATTCAAGTGTTTTGGATTTGATTATTTAAGACATTGAACTTGTAATTTACATTTTGCAAACTGTTATGTTTTGTTATTGGTTTTCAAACGCTTCCGCAAACGTTAAAACTTTGATATTACAATTTAGACAAAATTTATGTTTGAAAAAGCATATAGAGGTCTGTCGTTATGTCTAATGCCTGAGATCCTGGTTTGTCACGCCCTAAACGGTATGATTTCGTTAGTTGAAATTTGGGGGTGTGACATCAGCCCCGCGTTTGAAAACACAAATCTTTAGAAAAGGGGCAATGAACTCATCTGTGTTGCTAAGAATTGAACCACAACAAAATGCGCGCTCGTTACTTGTAGACTATTTTTCTTTAGTACCTGAGTTGTTTTAAGATGATTCGAATAATATAAGTATTTACGATAGACGTATCTAGGGTTTTGGTCTCGGTGTGCAACTTTGTGTGCTAGATCTTACTAATGTGTTGTTATGTTTCTCTCTAACTAGTCTAATGTATTACCCATTTATAAGCCCTTATCCCATGAATTATTAAACCTTAGTTATGTAAGGTTTATGTTTTTCACATTCAAAGTCATTTAAGTAAAACATTTTAAATAATTCATTTTAAGTTAAATCATCAAGTTAGAAATCATTTAGTTTAATTTAAAGAAGTTTATAAATCAATTTCTTTTATTAAAAACATAATTATTTTAAGAAATGTAAGTTAATGATTAAACTTTGGTTAATCCCATTCGATTAACTATAAGTCCCTGATGATATGTTTTCGTTTTCCCATGGTTCTTTGATCAACTCCTTTGTATAACCCATCCTAGATAGTTCAAGTGAACCACCTAATGTAGTTATGTGTTTTCATGAAATTTCTAAGTGTTAGGTTTTAATAATAAATCAACATCCATATACTTAGACTATTGTTTTGATCTATGATGAATTCTCAAATGTGTTGAACCCAAATGATGTCTAAACCCGTGTTTATATGTCATTATGATTTAAGAAGATCGTAGTCGTAAAACTCTACTCAAGATTCCTTTAAATAAATCTATGTGTTTTAACCCAACTTGTATCAATTAATTCATGATCACAACTCAATATCATTTGGAAAACCTTGGCATTAAACCCTAATAGGTTTTCTCTCCCTATGCATGCATTTTACGTAGCACATCCCATGCATACACACCATGTTTCCAATTCCACCTAATTGGCCGAATAAGGGTTGCATGCTAATGAGGCTTGGACCGAATGTGTTGATGCTAATGAGGCTTGGACTGAATAAGGTTCATGTGAAGGGAGGTCTTGGCCGAGAGGGTGAGCCCATCCGAATAAGGGGGTTGGCCGACCGAAAGTGACTTGGCCGAAGGAGTTTCATGCGTATGAGCTCCTGGCCGAATAAGGGCAGCCGAATGAAGACCTGGCCGAAGGAGGGGTAGCCGAATGATGCTTGATCCGAACCAGGGCTCGTGCGAATGGAAGCATCCCGACCGAAGGACGGGGTCAGGCGAAAGAGGCCACTCGGCCTTGGCCATTCGGCTTAGCTGGGAGGTTTCTTTCGGCCGTTCGAACACAGCAGGGAGCAGCCCTCATTTTCAAGCTAAACGACTAAGTATTGAAGTGGCACTTGTTCCTACTCCATCCTAGATTGTTAATTTGTAAATCCTATGGGTTGAAATGGGTTCGAACCGGCTTGGAAGGGGTTCGAACATAAGGGTTTTGAAAACCCTAAAATCGTGAGATCTAACTCATTTTTACCTCAAATCGAATGATTCCAAGCTCAGATTGTTTGTACTTTCGTGATCTACAGGTTTTAGTGGCCGTTTTGACACCAAGAAGGCTCGATTTCGTTGAGAAATGAAGGTTTTAGGTTTATGGCTTCTAGAGAGAGAAAGTAGAGAGAGAGAGAATGGACGAATTGATGGTGGTGGATCTGGTTGGTGGGGAAAGGATGAGGCATTTAATGCCTCATTAAAGGCTTTCAAACACCCGTTGTGTTAGGGTTCGTTCGGTCACGCTCGGTTTCGCGTAGAAACGTCGGTTTCGTGTTGTTTTCGTAACGAAACATCTCGGTTTTAAAAGTAAAGTTTGTAAATTTATTTTAGGTGGTAATTGCTAGTAAATTAACTAAATATCTTCTGTTTATTTTAAATTCCTGAAAATAGTTAATTTAACTGTTTAAATCGAATCGTATATTCGTCGCGCGTATTCATTCGAATCGTCACCCGTACGAATACGACGATAACTATACTTTTCAATTTGGTTTTCTAATTATTGGACATCATTCAGAACGTTAAACTTTCAGATATATTCGTACAGATCGTCACCTCTACGAATATTTCGTCAATTTAGCATTCACGTAACGACATCCGTTGTTATTTTGTTCTGTACATCCTCACATACGTTTATACGTAATAGAATCCTAACTAAGAATCACATGATGGTTCTGAGTTACGTTTCTGCAATGATTGTGAAATAGTTTTGTGATAAACATGAAATGATAATGATATACAATGAAATACGTATAGTTTGTACCTGAATTACTGTTCATGTTACTGTGTAGATCACTGTTCCGGTTACGTTTTCGGCACTGATGTTACAGTCTCCCCTTGTTAGAGAAATTTTGTCCCGAAATTAAATAATCGTTATCAGGTACGGCTTCCTCTGCAATCAAATGGGGATATTTGGACTTCATGTGATCTTCGCGTTCCCAAGCAAACTCGGGTCCGCGCTTTGAATTCCATCGAACCTTGACAATCGGAATACGGCTTCGCCTTAGTTGTTTAACTTTGCGATCCATAATCTCAAAAGGTTCTTCGATAAAATGTAATTGCTCGTCCACTTGAATTTCATCGATTGGTATGAAGAGTGATTCGTGAGCAAGACATTTCTTCAAGTTTGAAACGTGAAATACGTCATGCACACCACTGAGTTCATCAAGTAGTCTCAGTCTATACGCTACAGGACCAATCCGTTCAATGATCTCGAACGGTCCCACGTATCGTGGTGCTAACTTGTCTTTCTTCCCAAAACGGACTACGCCTTTACTTGGGGATACCTTTAACACGACACGATCTCCCACTTGAAATTCCAACGGCTTGCGCCGTTTCTCAGCATATCTCTTTTGTCTGCTTCTAGTTTCTTGTAATCGTTGTTGAATCTGAGCAATCTTATCAGTAGTTTCCTGAATAAGCTCTGGCCCAGTTATTCGATTATCTCCCACTTCAATCCAACAAATAGGTGACCGACATTTTCGACCATACAGAGCCTCGAATGGTGCGCATCCGATGCTACTATGGTAACTGTTGTTGTAGGAGAATTCGATTAGTGGAAAATGAGAATCCCAATTCCCACCGAAATCCAAAACACAGGTTCTTAACATGTCCTCCAGGGTCTGTATCGTAAGTTCGCTTTGACCGTCCGTTTTGCGTCCCTAGAGATTTCTGCAGTGATTGCCAGAACCTTCATTTGAATCTACTGTCTCGATCCGAAATGATAGACAATGGGACACCGTGACGTACCACTATCTCGTTGATGTATAGATTTGGTTAATCGATCAATGATAACCCAAATCGTATCATGACCACTTCCAGAACGGAATTTCAGGCTGTTCCAATAACCCTGACGGCTTCTGGTGTTCCGCCTTGACTTTCGCACACGTAAGGCATCGACTGACGTACTCGGCTATGTCTTTCTTCATTCCCGGCCACCAATAAAATCCCCGTAGGTCTTGGTACATTTTATCGGCGCCGGATGAACTGAGTACTTGGTCTTGTGTGCTTCATCAAAAATAAGTCTTCTCAATTCGTCTACCGCCGGAATCCATATACGATCCTGGTAGTAGATAACTCCATCAGGCTTTGTTTCAAATTGTCTTTCTGCTCCACAGTCGAGCTCTTTCTTCATATTTCCTCGTTCAACTGGCTCTTGTTGTGCCTGAATAATCTTGTCACGTAGACTTGTCTGCACAGTCATTCCCATTGCTCTGGCACGCAAACGTTTGACCCGTTCTTTCCGGCTCAAGGCATCAGCTACTACGTTTGCCTTACCCGGATGGTACCTAATCACGCAATCGTAATCATTCAGAAGCTCAACCCAACATCGTTGCCTCATGTTGAGTTCCTTCTGATCGAAAATATGTTGTAGACTCTTGTGATCAGTGAATATGGTACACTTAGTGCCATATAAGTAATGTCTCCAGATCTTCAATGCGAATACCACTGCTCCCAATTCCAAATCATGAGTAGTGTAATTCTTCTCATGAATCTTCAACTGTCTAAATGCATACGCGATAATTTTGTCTCGTTGCATTAACACTCAACCGAGTCCCTGATGGGAGGCATCACAGTATACTACAAAGTCATCGCAGCCTTCTGGGAGAGATAAGATTGGAGCATCACATAACTTCTGCTCCAATGTTTGGAAAGCATCTTCATGTTTCTGCCCCCAAACAAACGGTTCACTCTTCTGAGTCAACTTGGTGAGAGGCAAAGCTATCTTAGAAAAATTTGAGATAAACCTTCTATAATAACCTGCTAGACCCAGAAAAGACCGTATCTTCATCGGTGTCTTCATCCCAGTCCTTTATTGCTTCGATCATGGCAGGATCTACATGTATTCCTTCACTGTTGACTACATGACCCAAAAATTGAACTTCCCTTAGCCAAAATTCACACTTAGAGAACTTAGCATAGAGTTTCTCTTCCTTCAACAGCTCCAAGATCTTCCTGAGATGTTGCTCCTATTCTGCTTTGCTCTTGGAATAAATCAGTATGTCATCTATGAAAACAATGACAAACTGATCCAGATACGGCTTGCACACTCGGTTCATGAGATCCATGAAAACCGCCGGTGCATTCGTCAATCTGAATGGCATCACCATAAACTTGTAATGCCCATATCTGGTTCGGAAAGCCGTCTTTGGTATGTCTTCGTCGTGTACTCTTAGATGGTGATATCCAGACCGCAAATCAATCTTTGAGAAGTACTGAGCTCCTTGTAGTTGGTCAAACAGATCATCAATCCTCAGCAATGGATACCGATTCTTGACAGTCAACTTGTTCAACTCCCTGTAGTCTGTGCACGTTCGAAAGGATCCATCTTTCTTCTTCACGAACAAAACCAGTGCTCCCCAAGGTGAGTAGCTCGGTCTGATGAAACATTTATCAAGTAGCTCCTGTAGTTGATTCGACAATTCCTGCATCTCTAAAGGTGCTAACCTGTATGGAGATTTAGCAACAGGGGTTGCTCCAGGAACTAAGTCAATACGGAACTCTACCGGTCGCGCAGGTGGCAAACCTGGTATGTCTTCAGGAAACACTTCAGTATACTCTTTTACTACTGGTACGTCTTGAATCTTGGTCTTGTCTTTCTCTTTCTCCACCACATGAGTCAGAAAAGCTACACACTGCTTCTGTAGACACTTACACGCCTTTATGAAAGATATGATTTTGACACTTTGTTTTGCTTGATCCCCTCGGACTTCCAATACACGATTATTTGTCAATGGAACTCGAAGCAGCTTTTCAGAACATATGACTTCTACTCTTTTGAGAGATAGCCAATCCATCCCAACGATGATGTCGAAACTACCCAACTCCATAGGTATCAAATCGATGGTGAATGTATGACCATTAAGTGTCAGTGGGCAGTTCCTATATATTGTGCTAACTGTGATCTGTTTCCCGTTCGCTACTTCTATGATGTAGGGAGAATCTAAAAGTTCCTCAATAAAATTTACTTGGCATGCAAAATCGGTAGAGACAAAACTCTTATCCGCACCAGTGTCAAATAGAATAGATGCATAAAAATCATGTAAGAGAAATGTACCAGTGACCACGTTCGGGTCTTGGCGTGTAGCTGGAGCTCCTATAGCGAAAGCTCTTCCACGTGGTGCTGGAACTGCTGGTTGTGCTTTCTTCGGACAGGTCTTTGAAAAGTGGCCAAGTTCGCCACAGTTATAGCATCCACTATTGTTCTGGTTGTTGGGTGGAGGGAGAGCTAAAGCAGCATTGTTGACTGCTTGGTTTGGGGTCATCCTGCATTGTTGGACCTAATGGCCCTTTCTTCCACATCCCGTGTAGTGATGGCAGGGATTGTTAGCAGCATGATGATACTGCCACTTAGTACTCAGTGGATGAGGGCTAGTGTATGGCTTCTTGTGGAGATTATGTGGTGCAACAGCTACTTGATTGAGTGGAGTAGCCATTGTGTAGTTCTTTATAACCTTCTGCTTCTTCTTTGGATGATGGGGTTTCTTGGAAGATTCGTCCTTGTGCTTGCCGGAGTCAGCCTCTTTCTTTAGAGTTCCGGAGGCTACCATCAAATCTGTGAGTTTCCTTGACAAACTCACCGCTGACTCTAAGGTAACAGTGTTTGCTGCAACGACTAAACCCTGGATGCAGGCGGGGAGTCCACGTATATACCTATCAATCCTCTTCTCCAGTGTTGGCACCATGTCTGTTACCAATGCTATCAACTCGTGATACCGAGTAGTGTATCCCAAGTGATCAGCTCCCTTCATAACATGATTTGCCAACTCAGTCTCCATCCTTTGCAGCTCATTCTTAGGAAAAAATTCGGTTCTCAGTAAAGCCTTGAAATCTTCCCATGTCATCGACATGGCTTCTTCTCTTCCTTTTGCTTGAATCTGCGAGTTCCACCAAGTCAAGGCTCGCTTGCTGAATGTTCCAGCAGAGTAACGAACCTTGTGATGCTATGGACAACTGCAGAGATCCGAAGTAGCCTCAATCTTTTCTATCCATTGGATTAATCCAACAGCTTCTTCATTACCGCTGAAAATTGGCGGCTTACATCCCACAAAAAACTTGTAGGAGTAGTTAGAAGCACCGCCAGTATTCCCACTGGCTTCTTCTGATGAATTTCCAGAGTTGTTGCCCTCGTTTTAAAAACGGTTGATCATTTCTAGAATCACCTCTTTCAGTTGATTAGTCAGCTGGCTGCTCAGTAAAGTTGCCAATGCAACGGTAGCAGGATCCTGGTTTGCGTTCACGTTCGGGTCAACAGGTGGAGTGTGTGGGGAAGGAGGAGGTGGAGGAGGAGGTGGTGGTGGTGGTGGAGGTGAAGAGGAGGTGGTCTTCTCGGCAGCATTCTTATCACAACCAATAAAATATCGGTTAATGCAATGATCGAATGCAGAAGATACAATGCAAGTAACTCATAATTCCTGTATTCTCTACATGAAGGGTCCCTAGGTTATAGTCTAGGACAAACCATTAAATAATATGACCTACATTTCTCTATAACCATGGCTCTGATACCAATCTGTCACACCCCGAGCCGCAGGCCGGATTGTGTGACCCGCCGGGTGGAAAGGCCTCGCGGCGCAATATTGGAAATGATAATCGTGATGATCAGATTGTTTACAATGCACATGATATATAATGAGAAACTGCTAAATGAAAATAGAATTACAAAGTTAAATTACATCAGTTTTGTTCATAATTTAACAATGTAAATCTACTATCAACATCATAATTCTTCTATCTTGTATCTGCACAAGATATACAAAATAATTTATAAAATGATGTTCAAAAGTATGCAAGTTCAAAATGCTCGGTCCTCTATCTGGTATTCTAGTCCAAAAGCAATAACTTCTTACTTAGACATGTTCGTCACCTAAGAACTCATGCAAAAAGATCAAGTCAACACATGGTTGGTGAGTTCATATAGTTTTATTTAAAAATGAATTTGAATAAACCGTTCGAATGACAACCTTAACCTCACCATTAACCACCTATACCATCCAGTTCAGTATGCTTATATATAGGGCATATGTAGGGTCAAACTTACCGCCCGCCCAGCCACCGTCCCAGCCACTGTCCCACCACATACCAAACTACATGATATATTGTTCCTGGTGATAATTAAGCATTTTATCCCATACCTCTCATTCACAACGTTTGATTACCCTGAAATCTGTTTACCTTGATCCCCCGAAATGACAACCTTAACCTCATCAACAACCACCTTTGTTATCCAATCCAGTATGCTTATATATAGGGCATATGTAGGGTCGAACTTACCGCCCGCCCAGCCACCGTCCCACCACATACTGGACTGCTTAACGTATTCTTGTTGATGATAATTAAGCGTTCAATTCCATCCATCGTCATAATAGATTTTGATTTCCACAAATTGAAATACTACTGATTTCTTGAGTGCATCACGTATTCATGATCAACCATAGCACTTGTAGAAACATAATATTAAATGCTTAATTAAATGAATAATTAATCATTTAAATACAACTAAGACATGATGATTGGGCCTTATTTGACTCAATTAATTAGACCTACTAGTTCGTGGTGTCCAAGTTGTACCATCTCACACGTGGCCCATATCAGGCATGACCCAATTGAGTCTTCCTGTATGTGTCGGGACTTTCATGATGTGCCCATATCAGCTTGACCTTCCGGTCTACTATACATGTCGGGACTTTAGGATATCCTTTGATTTTGATCGTCTTTGTTCTTTAAAATTCGTTTGATCGTTTGATTTATGCCCATATAGCTTGACTACGAAAGTCTAATCTTTATGACGGGACTTTCCGTGTGTTAACACGTGGTCTCGATCTGCATACAACTGACATCCACCTTAAATTGATCGTTAATGATTTCATTTGTTCTTTGATTCACACACGGATATGATTTTCCTTGATTCTGATCCATAGTATTCCATGGCTACAACATTGAGTTTAGGTTCTTGAATTTGATCCTTAGTTTACTTGAACACACTCTGAATTAGATTCCGTGGATTTGATCTTCAGTTTTAGTTCTCTTGATCACACATATTGAGTTTAGATTCTTTGAATTTGAACTTTGATATAGTAATTGTTTGATTTAGAATTATTGTCTTACTCGTAAGACTAATTAATTAATCCGTTAGTTAAACCTGTACATAATTTACCTAGACAGGAGTCTAGGAATACATACATGTATATAAAACATACAATAAGTAAAAGCATTTACGTAAAACATATTTAAAGAAAATGGTTTATGCATGCTTCGCAGCCCCGCGTTTGAAAACAAAAATGTTTAGAAAAGGGGGAATGAACTCACCAGTGTTGCTAAGAATTGAACCACAACAAAATGCGCGCTCGTTACTTGTAGACTATGTTTCTTCAGTACCTGAGTTGTTTTAAGATGTTTCGAATAATGTAAGTATTTATGATAGACATATCTAGGGTTTTGGTCTCGGTGTGCAACTTTGTGTCCTAGATCTTACTAATGTGTTGTTATGTTTCTCTCTAACTAGTCAAATGTATTACCCATTTATAAACCCTTATCCCATGAATTATTAAACCTTAGTTATGTAAGGTTTATGTTTTTCACATTCAAAGTCATTTAAGTAAAACATTTTAAAAAATTCATTTTAAGTTAAATCATCAAGTTAGAAATCATTTAGTTTAATTTAAAGAAGTTTATAAATCAATTTCTTTTATTAAAAACATAAATTATTTTAAGAAATGTAAGTTATATGATTAGACTTAGGTTAATCCCATTCCATTATGTAGAGCCCACTAAACGATGAAGGCTGACAAAGTCAACACGGAAGAGTCAACGATCAGATTTTGATCATTTTCGTGTATAGTCATTTCGAGTACACGAATTGTTCGTGTACTCGAACTTTTGTATTTAATTTCGTGTACACATAGGCCTAGTATAAATAGACGTATTTCTGTACAGGTTTAGGTTAGAATCCCGAGGCACTTGCTCTCTAGACGTATTGAGGCACTTGTACTCGAAATTTTCAGTATTTATAAAAGTTTGCATTTTTCTTATTGCTTTCTTGATTCTAACTTGGATTCCGCACTCTTTAGAGATCATTGATGATGAATATGAAGATGAAGTTTGGTTTTTGATCCGTTTTCAGACCTATAAGTGGTATCAGAGCAAGAGTGCTCTTTTCATAATCATGGTAACAACTTTTTGAAGCAAGACTACTACTTTATCATTCTTCTCTACTCCTACTAGCTGTTGTATAAATTTGGGACTCCAAATCTTAAGAAACAATTTTATAAAATTTTTCTTAAGTATTTTCGAGTTCAAAATTTTTCGAGTTCAGCTATTTCGAGTATAGATAGAGTGTTCGAAGAACAGCTGCAGTTCGAGTACAAGAGGAGTTCGACTACAGGGGATTTTCGAGTACAAAAGGATTTCGAATACATCATCAATTTCGAATATAGATTGAATTTCGTTTACTCATTGGTTTCGAGTACACCCAGGACTTCAAGTATAGACTTATTCTTTTGACTTCGAGCAGTTCTATTGATCTGTATCTACAGGGAGCTATAGTGAATTCGTGTACTACACTTAGAAAATTTCCTGATTCATCATGGCTTCAAAGAATCTGACAAATTTGTCCAACTTACTCAATCTGGACAATGAAATCGGCACTGGAACAAAGCCACCAAGGCTCGTGTCAGGAGATAACTTCCAAGACTGGAAATTCATATTTCAGTCGTTCATCAAGTATACTGATCCAAAGCTTTGGAGATCTATCGAAGAGGGTCCCTTTGTGCCCTCATACCAAAGTGAAATCAACGGTCCTCTTATTGCGAAGGATCATGAATTGTACACTGACAATGACATTCTTATGATGGAAAAGGATGAAAAGGCCTATGCTTCAATCACTATGGCTCTATCGACTGATGTTGCTCATGGATTTAAGGAACACAAGACAGCTAAGGAACTTTGGAATGCATTGGTTGAACGATTTGAAGGAAATGAGGACATGCGAGAAAGTCGGAAGGACATGCTTAGGCAGAGGTTCAACATGTTTAACCACATCAAGGGAGAGTCTCTTGAAGCACAGCTTAACAAATTCACAAATCTGATGACTGAAATGACCAGTTCTGGAATTGAAATGACCAAGGGAGAAGTGAACAAGAAGCTACTGAATTCATTACCTTACACGTGGAATTCAAACTGTACAACGATCAAAAGGACCAAGGATATGTACAAGACTTCTCTGAGTGAGCTGATTTCGATTATCAACTCCTATGATATGGATGATAAGCAGAGAGCACTGAATCATGCTAGCTCCATGGGAATTGCACCCGTATCAGAAAACTCTGCACTACTGTCTGCCATCAGTCTTCAGGCTCCAGGGATGCATCACTATCAGAACTCTCCATCTCAATCACTTCCCTTTGAAACTGCTTTCCTATCATCTGGACAAACCGGATCAGTGCCTAAAGTCAATCCAGAAAGTGAAGAAAATCTGCTGCTGTTTAAGGGTATCATGAACAGCTACAATGCTTTCATAGCAGGAGAATTGGCACCTTCCAATCTTACTCAAGACAATCTAGAGCAGATAAATCTAGCTGATGTCGAGGAAATGGATATCTCATGGCAGATGGCTATGGCATTGTTTAGAGCAAAGAAGTTCATCAAACGATATGGAAGAAACAACTTTGGAAATAATCCGGGAAAGAAGCTTGGTTTTGATAAGTCAAAGCTGCGATGTTACAACTGTGACCAACCGGGTCACTTTGCCAGAGAGTGTAAGCAGCCAAAGGTGGCTAAAGAAGGAGAAAAGAAGCCTGAAGAGAAAGTTGTGACTGCAGCTGCGGGAGGAAGTACTAGCACATCTAAAGCACTGGTGACTCAAGAGACTGACTCCTATGATTGGAGTGATCAGGTGCAGGAACTGGAACTAACTCCGAGTCACGCCTTCATGGCTGAGGTAGATGA
The DNA here is from genome assembly GCA_009363875.1 of Mikania micrantha. Taxonomy (NCBI): domain Eukaryota; kingdom Viridiplantae; phylum Streptophyta; class Magnoliopsida; order Asterales; family Asteraceae; genus Mikania; species Mikania micrantha. The sequence goes on along the minus strand of SZYD01000834.1, from coordinate 9,629 downwards.
CAAGCAAAAGGAGGTAACTGAGAATCTTTGCTCTACCTCATGCATTGATAAAGTATTTAAGTACAGATCACACAATGAAATTAATCAAAGAAGTAACAAAACTCAAATACTTTAACTCAGAATTTCTTAAAAATGAGGGTATTTTCAAAAGAAAACTTGAAGCCGAGGGTCGGGATGTGGCACGGCTAAAAGATCTTTTAAGTGACAAAGAGTCCAACTATCGAGATGCTCGATGCAAAATCGATGAACTCACTTTAGAGTTGGACCAAGTCAAAACTCAGCTTTCTAAAACTTCAGTAAAATGTGAAAAATTTGACTATTCAAGCAAAGTTTTAGAAAACATGGTAAACATACAGTACCGGGTAAAGAAGGGTAAGGGTCTTGGTTATACTGAGTGTGAACCACCTTTTAACCATAATTACTCAAGCATGCCAAGGATTAACACATTTGTTGATGACTTGCAATTGGATTCTGATTGTGCTTGTGATTTTCCCACCAAACCTGTTATACTCACAATTGACCCTGTTATGACTAATGATTCTGAGGTTTGTGCAGAAAAATTAAGTGTTACAGGTTCAGAGGAGAAGGAGGTAGAAAGAAGTGCTAGGAGGAGCACAGATTGTTCAACATCTACAAGACTATTATCTTTTGTTCCAAAAACTGATTTTGTTGGAAAGTTTGATGAAATTAACATTAAGCCTAATGATATGTTAAAAAGTTTTCAGAAAACATTTGCTATAAATCTTGTCTCACAATCAACTTCCTCTCCTTTGACAAAGCATGCAGTCCTGGCTCATTCCACAGTTACCAAAGAGGAGGGTTCACAGTTGAATCCTAACTGTGAACCTTATGTTCCAACTGGGTCATTGGAACAAGTTTCTTCAAACTTATCCTTTGGTCAAAGTAACTGTGATGTAAAGCCATTTGACCCAATTGAATTTCATCAGATAGTGTGCTGTTATGCATGTGGGAAACCAGGCGACATTGCTCGACACTGTCTGCACCGACCTACTGAATTCTTCTATGGGAAGAATCAGAAGGTCACACCTAAGGCTAATCTGGTTAACAAACATGTGAGGACCGTACCATCCTCCAAGCCTAAGGCAACCTCTAAAAAGAGGACTCAGACTCAGACTCCTTCCACTGCAAAAGGACATAAGAAATCAAACAAAACTCAATCTGGTTTCCATAAGCAAACACCAAGGATTTTTAAAACTAAGATAAAACCAGTTAACCAGGGCAGTGGAAGCATGTCAAAACATATTGAAAACAAATTAGACAAACCCAAGAACAGACCCAAACCTAAAAACAAAGTCTGTTCCATCTCAAAAATGCCTAAATCTATTATGATTTGGGTACCGATTACTCATTAGTTGATTGTATATGTTGCAGGGACAGCCAAGCAAGCTTAAACATGTTTGGTATGTAGACAACGGCTGTTCCCGGCATATGACTGGGGATTTTTCTCAGTTGCATGAAGTTACACCATTCAACGGAGGCTATGTATCATTTGCGGGAGACAAGGGAGGAAGGATAAGCATGAAGGGCACGGTCACGAAGGGCACTCTCAGTTTTGAAGACGTGTACTATGTTGAAGAGCTCAATCATAGTCTTTTGAGTGTTTCTCGAATCTGTGACAAGAGTTTTTCCACACACTTCACAAACAAGGAGTGTCTAATTCTGAAGCCTGGCTTTGTAGTGCCTGAGAAGTGGATTCTAATGAGAACTCCAAGGATAAACAATGCCTATATCATCAACATGATTGTCTGTTATGGCATCGGAGACTGGGTCACGTAAATCTGAAGAATCTAAACAAATTAGCCAAGGGAGATCACGTTATTGGCTTGCCTTCCAAAGACTTCTCCACCATTGAGAAGTGCAACGCATGTGCCAAGGGGAAGCAACACAAGAGACCCCATAAGCCTAAACTTTTCAATTCTATCTCTTTAGTTCTTCAACTTCTTCATATGGATCTCTTTGGACCAGTCAACGTAATGAGTATCGGGAAAAAGTCATATTGTCTTGTTGTGACAGATGATTATTCCAGATTCACTTGGGTGTTCTTTCTGGCCAAGAAGGACGAAACACCAGAGATTCTGAAGAAGTTTATTACCTTGATTGAAAATCAGAAGAATCTAAAGGTCAAGGTGATAAGAACTGATAATGGCACTGAATTTTGAGAAGGGTATTGCTAGGCAATACAGTGCAGCCAGAACACCACAGCAAAATGGAGTTGCTGAAAGGAGAAACAGAACACTTTTAGAAGCTGCACGAACAATGTTGTCAGAGTCGAAGCTGCCAATATTCTTCTGGGCTGAAGCAGTTAACACCGCTTGCTATGTTCAAAATCGAGCACCACTGAACAAGCGTCATCAGAAGACTCCCTATGAGATTCTCTTCAATCAAAAGCCCAAAGTCGGACACTTCAAGTCATTCGGATGTCCTTGTACTCTTCTTCATACAGAGCCTAATCATAAGTTTGATGATAAGGCAGATGAGTGTTACTTTGTGGGATATTCATCCGAGAAAGCAGCCTATAGAGTTTACAACAAGAAGACTCGGATGATCGTGGAATCATACTGCATAGATTGGCAAGAAATGAACTCGACAGATGCTGGTTCAGGTCTAAACTGGTTGTTTGAGTATGATTCTACTTTCAAGCCCTTTAACAATCATACAGAGAAACCAGAGTTATCCAAGCAAACCGATGATTTCTACAAGGGTGATGACGTGGACTATAGAGTTGACTATGTTCCTTGTGATCCTAGTCTCTTGACAGTTGACCCTCCAGGCTTGTACAATCGTGCCCCTCCAACTCAGCCAACTCCAATTCATGAAGTTCTTCCATCAGAACTAGACACCTCTCAGTCCGCTCAACCTCTTCCCGAAACTGATCAAGTCTCATCTTCTTCCCACCAGACTTTTGACAATCCACTATTCTCAGATAGTATACCTGAGGAACATTGCGTGGATCATGGAGAAGAAGCAAGTGAAACTGCTCCTATTGACAACATTTTTCTTCAAGTGAAGATCAAGTTAACAACATCAGCAACTTGCTAGACAATCTAGCAGTGGAAGAAGTGCCAACACTTGGTGTAAACAAGAATCATCCAGTTGAGAATATTATTGGACCTCTCTCAGAAGGCGTTCTCATTCGAAGCAAATCCACTGCAGCTCAGAACGTGTTGCCTGAAGAGACAATCACTCGCAGTCAATCAGGTCCTATTAATTCTTGTTTATATTCTTGTTTTATTTCGCAGGTTGAGCCCAAGAATGTCAAAATGGCTCTCAAGGAGTCCAGCTGGGTTGAGGCAATGCAGGAAGAGCTGATGAAGTTCCAGAAACTAAAAGTGTGGAATCTAGTTCCTCTGCCAAAAGGAAAAATGCCTATCGGAACCAGATGGGTTTTCAGAAACAAAAGAGATGATTCAGGTGTCATTATCAGAAACAAGGCTCGACTGGTTGTTCAAGGCTTCTATCAACAGGAAGGAATAGATTATGAGGAAGTATTTGCACCAGTTGCAAGACTTGAAGCCATACGGATTTTCTTGGCCTATGCCTCATACATGAACTTCACGGTGTATCAGATGGATGTGAAGACTGCCTTTCTGTATGGGAAGGTTAAAGAAGAAATATATGTTTGCCAACCTCCAGGCTTTGAAGATTCCTAGTTTCTGATAATGTATACAAGTTAGACAAAGCTCTCTATGGTCTTCATCAAGCCCCGCGAGCATGTTATGCTACACTTACTGATCACCTGCTTGCAAATGGATATACCCGTGGAGCCATTGATCAAACTTTGTTCGTTTGCAAGGATAAGGATGATTTAATTCTCGTCCAAATCTATGTGGATGACATTTTATTCGGCTCCACAAGCTCAGCGTTGTGCAAAGAATTTGAGGGGGTAATGAAGAAGAAGTTTGAGATGAGCGCGATGGGAGAAATGACCTTCTTTATAGGTCTACAGGTGAAGCAAGATTCTAAGGGTGTGCTGATTCACTAAGGAAAATATGTCACGGACATTTTAAACAAGTTCAAAATGATGGAGTCAAAACCGGCATCCACTCCCATGGCTGCTAGTCCTATCTTGACTTCGGATTCGGAAGGTGAAGATGTTGATCAACACCTCTATCGCTCGATGATTGGTTCTCTGATGTATCTGACTGCTAGTCGTCCAGACATCATGTTCTCAGTTTGTTAGTGTGCCAGGTATCAGGCAAATCCGAGGGCATCTCACCTTATAGCTGTCAAGAGAATCTTTCGGTACCTAGTCGGGAAGTCTAGACTCGGTCTTTGGTACCCAAAGAACTCTGAGTTTCGATTATTTGCATATTCAGACAGTGAATTTCGTGGATGTAACCTGGATAGGAAGTCAACCACCGGTGGGTGTCAGTACCTGGGAGATCGCCTTGTCTCATGGCAATGCAAGAAGCAAACTACCGTATCCACATCTACTGCAGAAGCCGAATATGTTGCTGCTTCCAGTTGCTGCTCTCAGGTTATCTGGATGCAACAACAACTCCTCGATTACGGTTTGAATTTTCTTGACTCTCCTATTTATTGTGACAATGAAGCAGCCTTACAGATCGTCAAAAATCCGGTACAACACTCCAAAACTAAACATATTGACATCCGGATTCACTTCATCCGTGACTGTTTCGAACGGAAACTAATTCATCTTGAAAAGGTCCACATAGATGACAATCTAGCAGACCTTTTCACAAAACCGTTCGACACAGCACGCTTTCATCGCTTGCTTGCCTCTCTCAAATTAATAAGCTTCAGTTAAAAGCAAGTCTGTAAATACATTAAAATTTGTGTCCTAATCTGTTCACAAATTTAGGGGGAGAAAATTTACAAAACAACAAAAAGATTTTTCATTCTTTGAGTCAAAATTTACAAAACAACAAAAAGATTTTTGGTCTTTGAGTCAGTCTAAGATGATCTATAAGTTTAGGGGGAGTTAAGTTTTGAAATCCTAAGAAAAGGAGATTCTGCCTCTTAGTATTCAAAGAAAATTACAAAAATATTTTATCTTTTCAAAGTTTAAGAAAATACAAAAAGAGTTTATTTGAACAAGCATAGTGAGTCGATCAAATTGGGAAGTGAAATAATTTCTAAGGATCAAAATTTCACTATCTTAATAAGATTTCTAAAAGAATAACAACTTTGAATATCTATTCTATACTAAGAAGTTGTAATAAGTTTTTCAAAACTTAAATAATCAGACTTGATCAAAATTAAAATACATATAAATAAATAAGTGTGAAATTGTGATCATTAGATAACTAGAAATGTGTGACAACTATTTGACTTCTTCCTTAAATTATTGAATCAAAACGAGATTGTGTTTCAACAAACTTGAAATTGTGTTTTGAAAAACTCGGGTATTTCCTATGTTTTGTGCAAACAAAGAGCGGGAAATACCTACTGAAGCATCCTATGTTTTGCGTAAGCAAAGACCTGGATGTGTGACGTTAAGGCCAATGTGTCTGCAGATCAGAAAATAAAAGATGCCAATGAGCACAAGATGATAGAACCCCTTCTCGTTCTTGATTCTAAACCTAATAGATCTGTTCTTTTCTTTTCTCATCTTAAAAATCTGTCAAAATAATTTTAAGTTCATTGAAACACAATCAAACTTTGAAACTAAGAATTTAACAAGACTGATAGGTTGCATATTAATCTAGTCTTACACTCTAATCGTTCACAAATTTCCCATAAGATATTTTTAGAAAAACTTGATCATATGACTGATTTTTAAGAAATGAAATAACGAGTGGAAATTATTGGTGGGGAACAGCTATTTAAAGGTTGTGCTTCGTTAAGAAATTAACTAAGCTAGTAAAATTTTGATAACAGATTTGATCCCACAAAAGTTGAACCGACTAAACTTAAAACTTGTTCAAAGTGTATTTTTTTTTATTTTATTTTATTTTATTTTATTTTATTTTATTTCATTTTATTTTGTTTTATTTTGTTTTATTCTATTTTATTTTATTTTAACAGTTAGAATTTTAAGTCGAAAATAGATCAAGTGTGCATACTCGAAATTGAGTACACGAAATAGTGTATTCGAAATGACCCTATAAATAGCCCAACCATATTAAATTTCGAGTACCATTATTTCGAGTACGCGTTTTCACACTTCGAGTACAAAATTTCTTTCTCTGAGGCGATCTCGACTTCTAGACCCGATCTCAAAATTCTACTCCAGCTATCCTTTAGATCATCATTAGGCGACCTTAGGTATAGGGTTTTATCAAATTTTGACCGTGGATTCGAAAGTTATGGTCAAAAGTAATTTTCGAAGTGTGCGTTTTGGCTTCTAGAAGTACAATTTCTTGGCCATGTCATAAATGCAAGTGGTATTCAAGTAGATCCTTCAAAAATCGAAGCCATTTCAAAATGGGAAATTCCTAAAACCCCACCGAAGTTCATAGTTTTCTTGGATTGGCAGGTTATTATTACCGGTTCATTCAAAACTTTTCCCGAATTGCTATTCCTCTTACCGCTTTAACGCGAAAATCTGCAAAATATGAATGGGGACCCAAGCAAGACGAAGCTTTTGAAACCCTTAAAAACAAATTAATGAACACACCAATTCTAGCTTTGCCAGATGGTGTTGACGATTTTGTCGTTTATTGTGATGCAACATGCACCGGCATTGGGTGTGTATTAATGCAAAGAAATAAAGTCATTGCTTACGCTTCACGACAATTAAAAACTCATGAAAAGAATTACACAACCCATGACCTCGAATTAGGTGCCATAATCTTTGCACTAAAGTTATGGAGACACTATCTCTACGGGGTTAGATTTACAGTCTACGCTGACCATAAAAGTTTATAGCACATCTTTGATCAAAATATTTAAATATGAGACAAAGAAGATGGATGGAGGATTTAAACGATTATGACTGTTAAATATGCTATCATGAAGGAAAGGCTAATGTAGTGGCCGATGTCTTAAGCAGAAAAGAAAAAGAAAAGCCAAAACGAGTTCGTGCATTAAGGCTCGAGCTACAAGTAGATATTTTTAGCCAAATCAAAGATGTACAAGAAGCGGCAATCAAAAAGGAAAATGTTGAAAAAGAAGGAATGAAAGGTATGGTTGACCAGTTAATTAAAGGAAATGATGGAATTCTTCGAATGAATAAAAGAATCTGGGTTCCAATCTTTGGCAATTTACGAGAAAAAATCCTAGAGGAAGCACATAAATCTAAGTATACCATGCTCCCAGGAATTGATAAAATGTACAAAAATTTAATAGAAGATTACTAGTGGATAGGCATGAAGAAACATATCGCCTTGTACGTTTCCAAACGTCTTACATGCTCACAAGTAAAAGCTGAGCATCAAAGCCTTTTGGATTGCTTCAACAATTAGAATTGCCGGTATGGAAGTGGGAAATGATAACGATGGATTTCATCACCAAGCTTCCGAGAACAAGAAAAGGAAACGATACCATTTGGGTTATCATAGACAGACTAACAAAGTCTGCTCATTTTCTACCAATGAGAGAAACATTTAGCATGGAAACATTAGCACAATTATATGTTGATAACATCGTGTCATTACACAGAGTGCCACTATCCATTGTGTCAGATCGAGATAGCCGATTTGCATCTCGTTTCTTGCAAAGTTTCGAAAAAGCACTCGGAACCCGACTTAACCTAAGCACAACTTACCATCCACAAATAGACGGGAAGAGCGAGAGAATAATTCAAACATTGGAAGACATGCTCCGAGCTTGTGTAATAGACCTTGGAAGAAGTTGGGATTACCACCTACCTCTAATGGAATTTTCTTATAATAATAGTTATCACACAAGCATACAGGCCACGTCTTTCGAAGCCTTTATGGTACGACATGCAAAATGCCCGTATGTTGGTCTGATCTCGGAGAAAACCAATTAACTGGACCTGAAATAGTCCAGGAAACAACTGACAAAATATTACAAATTCGGGAACGATTTAAGGCAGCTCGTGATAGACAAAAGAGCTATGCTGATAAAAGGAGAAAACCGCTCGAATTAAACAACAGTGAGAAGGTGCTACTAAAAGTATCTCCTTGGAAGGGAGTAGTCCGATATGGAAAGAAAGGTAAATTAAGTCCACGATTCGTTGGACCCTTTAAAATATTGAAGTGAATCGAACCAGTAGCATATCAGCTTGAATTGCCAGACGAAATGAGCAGAATTTCATGATGTGTTCCATGTGTCAAATCTTCGTAAATGCTTAGCAAACAAATCTTTGCTAATGCCACTTCAATATGTTAAAATAGACGAAAATCTAAAGTTGTTGAACAACCATTATAGATAGAAGATCAAATTATCAAAAAACTAAAACGAAAAACCATTGTGACGACCGGCACCCGAGCAACCAAGGTGTACACATTCACAGTGTAAGACATAGGGTTACGAGAGTAAAGACAACAATAATAAATGACCATAAAAATACACGGGTCTTGTCACACCCTGAGCCGGCGGGCCGGATCGTGTGTCCCGTCTGGCGGAATGGTCACGGGGCACGATATCGGGAATGATAATCGTGATGATCAGATTGTTTACAATGCACATGATATATAATGAGAAACTGCTAAATGAAAATTGAATTACAAAGTTAAATTACATCAGTTTTGTTCATAATTTAACAATGTAAATCTACTATCAACATCATAATTCTTCTATCTGTATCTGCACAAGATATACAAAATAATCTGTAAAATGATGTTCAAAAGTATGCAGGTCCAAAATACTAGGTCCTCTATCTGGCATCCTAGTCCAAAAGCAATAACTTTACTTAGACATGTTCCTCACCTGAGAAGTCATGCAAAAAGATCAAGTCAACACATGGTTGGTGAGTTCATGTAGTTTTATTTGAAAATGAATTTGAATAAACCGTGCGGATGACAACCTTAACCTCACCATTAACCACTTATACCATCTAGTTCAGTATGATTATATATAGGGCATATGTAGGGTCGAACTTACCGCCCGCCCAGCCACCGTGACCACATACCAAACCACATGATATATTGTTCCTGGTGATAATTAAGCATTTCATCTCATACCTTTGATTCACAATGTATGAATAACTTGAAAACCTGTTACCTTGATCACCCGAAATGACAACCTTAACCTCATCAACAACCATGTTATCCAATCAAGTATGCTTATATACAGGGCATATGTAAGGTCGAACTTACCGCCCGCCCAGCCACCGTCCCATCAAATATCGAACTGCTTAACATATTGTTGTGAATGATAATTAAGCGATTCATTCCATCCATCATCATATTAGATTTTGATTTCCACAAATTGAAATACTACAGATTTCTTGAGTTCATCACGTATTCATGATCAATCGTAGCACTTGTAGAAACATAATATTAAATGCTTAATTAAATGAATAATTAATCATTTAAATACAATTAAGACATGCTGATTGGGCCTTATTCGACTCAATCAATTAAACTTAGTTGTTGGTGGTGTCCAAGTTGTACCGTCTCACACGTGGCCCATATCAGGCTTGACCCAAATGAGTCTACCTGTATGTGTCGGGATTTTCGTGATGTGCCCATATCAGCTTGACCTTCAGGTTACTTTACATGTCGAGACTTTAGGGT